>RQJG01062730.1:0-23839 GCA_009756435.1 Chionodraco myersi
GTCCTGCCAGCCCTATGTCCTGTTCCGTTGGAGGACCCGCTGAGAGTCCTGCCAATCCCATGTCTTGTTCCATTGGAGGTCCCGCCGTTACCTGTCTCACCGGGGGTCCTGCCAACTCCTGGTCCTCTTCCGTGGGGGATCCTGCCGAAGCCTGTCCCACCGGCTCTGGTTCCTGTCCGGCCGACACCGGGTCCTGCCCGGCCTCTGGAGCTGTCCCTTCAGCGCCTTCCTGCCCGGCCTCCGGAGCTGTCTGGTCTTCGCCCTCGAGCCCGGCCCCTGAGAGCCGTGGTCTTCGCCCTCGAGCCCTGCCCCCTGAGAGCCCGGCCCCTGGAGAGCCCGCTCGTCTTCGCCTTCGAGCCCGGCCCCCTGAGAAGCCGCGGGTCTTCGCCTCGAGCCCGGCCCCTGAGGAGCCGCGGTCTTCGCCCTCGAGCCCTGCCCCCTGGAGACACCGGCTCCCTGAGAGCCGTTCTCGGCCTCGAAGCCCGGCCCCCTGAGAGCCCGCTGGTCTTCGCCTTCGAGCCCCGCCCCTGAAGAGCCGCGTCTTCCCCTCGAGCCCTTGCCCCCTGAGAGCCCGCTCCCTGAGAGCCGTGGTCTTCGGCCTCGAAGCCCGGGCCCCGTAGAGACCGCGTCTTGCGCCCTCGCAATGCCGGGCCCCGGAGTGCCATGGTCTTCGCCCTCATGCTCGGCCCCCTGACTCTTCCTGCCGCTGCCTTTGCCCTCATGCTCGGGCCCCTGAGTTTGCCCGCTGTGGTCTTCGCCCCTCCATGGACTCTACCTTGCCCCCGGGCCGTCCGCCCGAAACCCCCACCTTGGACTTTGCCTTGCCTCCGGGCCGTCCGCCCGAGATCCCTTCCAGGCCCTCCGCTGTGCTCATGGGCTGTCAGCCCAAAACCCGTCCTCCAGACCCCCTCCACCCACCCTAGTGTTGTGTCCCTCCTCCGGACCCCCTCCACCCACCCGGCTTGAGGTTTTGGACTTTTGTGTTGTTTTTTTAGGGACGTCTGGAATCCGTCCCTTGAGCGGGCGGTTCTGTCACGATTCTCATGTTATGTCACGTTTGTAGTTTTGTATGTTTGGGTGTTTGCTGTCATGTTTTCCTCCTGGGTTATTGTCTGGTCCTTTTCCCTGTGTTTTTCCTCCCGTCGTTAGTTTCCCTGGTGTGTCTAGTTGTCTGATTGTGTTCACCTGTTGTCCTTGTGTTTCTCCTCCCCTGCCCGGCTGTTTCTCGTCTCGTGATTACCCCTCCCTGTATTTAGTCTTGTCTCTTCCTGTGTTCAGTGTTGGTTCGTCTTTTGTTGGTGACTGAGTTCACCGGTGAGAGTTCTGTTTTGTCTGTTAGTTTCATTATCCTTGAAATAAAGGTTTATCAGAGTTATCTGCATTTGGGTCCTGCTTCCTTCACTCAACCGTGACATGTGCAACAGTGTAGTTTCAGTAATAATATGGTAAGTTTTTACTTGTTTACTGTACTGTAATAAGTAGGACAGTTTCATTATGCAGGAAAGATTTCTTTATGGAAAAATCTCTAAATGTTTATTTTCTCTCCACTTAGATTTAATATTATTTATACACAAATATATTCTCTATAAACCATATGTATTTTTGGCTTGAAGTACATATTTATACGTATACTTTTTAAGGTCTATGTAATGTTTGGTTTTCTTCTTTTTTTCCGTACTTGGCCAGCATTTATGTTGGTGTATTGTTGATTTATCACTGTCATTTCCCACACTCACTTTCCCCAGAGCCTCTTTAAGCTCCTGTTATTCTTCATGTATTCTGGTGAGCCCACAGCTCTTAGGCCCGGTTGTGTGTTCTCTGCAGATTGAACAGGAGAATTATCGCTCGAACTGCTGTCATCAACTTTCTCCAACTTTCCTGTAAAACGATACAAAAACTAAAGTCAGTGTAAGTGCAAATATGGTTCAAGATTTACAAAAGTACTGTGAAGGGCAACTTAGAAGCAACATATTTTAGGAGCATTTGATAAGTAGAAAAAAAGAGTTTAATTGTGATAGACGTACTGTAATCTTGCCAAATAAACAACATTTCAACACTGGAAACTTAGAAAAAATAGAATGTCTTAATTTATGGTTTCCTGTAGGGAAGCGTGAAAGACAAATCTTGATGATTACTGAGTAAAAAGCAGTAAAAAAAAATTCCGTTCCTCTTTTCTTCGCTGGCATACCAAAAATAACATTCAGAGCAAAGCGGCGCACATGTTTCAGTCTGTCTTGTTACAGTACTCTATTCATGAGCGAGAACACAGGTCACAGGTCATTGAGTTTGGCAAAAAATTCACTGGTTAATGCCCTGTGAAAAAGAAGGGGTTCAAGCTAAATGTTACAAGGTGTGATATTTATGGTATGGGCTTCAGTCAGAACGCAGCAGAGAAAAAAATCAGGGTGGGGCTCAAGTTAAAAATGGTCGGTGAATCTCAGGAAGGGAGGATCTGAAATGAATATGGTCAATCAGAGCAAGAGAGAGGGTGTGTTTGGTGAGAAAGTATTTCCCATGAGCCATCTGCTCTGTCAGGAGCCTCTGCAATTAAATGTGATCAAAGGTGCAGCGGTCGTCTGGTCAAAGGAGAGTGGTTTGCTCCAAATATGAAAGCTGCATCTGCTCACAGGAGTTACTGGCCCCGCGACTATTCCCCAGAAAAATTAGGTCTGATCCTACATCAAAGATTATTACTGCACGCTATCCATCATCATGTGTAGCTTGAGTTAATAAATCTGGATTTACTTTGGCTGGAGTCTCCATCTTCGCTCCCATCTGGAGACCTTTGACTTTGGATTTCACTGCTGCTGTCTCCGCTCCCGTTCTGCTCTGACAGAGAGGAATTCACAGGCAGCGTCTGACTTCTGGTGTCATCCAGACCATTCTGGATAAACCACACACAGATACAAAAGGAAAATATAATAACTGTAAATATATCTATTTTGAGTATCATGTACTGGGCAAATTAGAACATTCTGACCTCTCATGCATGTACGAGAAAAACGTTAGCTTCCAGTAAAGTGTAGAACAGTATAATGATTGGAAGCATCCGTTGTTGATTGTATAGCCTCTCTAAGATAGAAGAATATGGACACACTACATTTGTAGGATGATTACCTTTTGTAAAGGTCCAATTTTTAGGTCATTCATGCTACTTGATAAGGTTGACGGGTCTGTTCTGAGAAGATAAAGACAACATAATCTCAGTAAAAAAAAGAGATATCGGAGTCATCCATTACCTAACAGCTGCTTTATTACCTGGAATCACTGTCCTTCTGGGCGGGTGATACAGATGTTTGTCGAGAGGAAGAACTGCTTGTGGAAACCTTTAAAGGGTAAATAAAAATCAATATCATGTTTAAGCAAGCACATGTCTATCAAGTAGCTGAAATGGTTTGTACCTCAGACTTTACATCCACAGATTTTACACTGGCAGAGTCTGTACTATTCTTCATCAGTACATGCTCCTCTTCCTCACTGCTGCTTGACGGAGTCCTGCCATTTGACAATGACCGAACAGCAGGTGGAGCTACAGTAACAAAGAGAAGAAACCCTTATTTCTCAGCTCAAGCCGTGGCGTACATTTCTGTTAAGGAGGGGAAGAGTGGTGGCTTTCATGCTGCTCAACGTTGTTGCTCACATACAGTAATAGAAACGCCACTAGGGAAGGATAACGGAGTGAATAAGCTGATTACCTTGCCATGTGGTGTGAGGGACCTCTCTGAATTGCCTGCACTGATTCAGGAGCAGAGTGAGCTCTTCAATGCGTTGGTCCTAGAGTAAACAGAGAGGAAACTCAATTAAGATGTTTATCTAAGGTTAGGAAACACACATATGGACTACCCGCTCCACTCTATTACTGACCCATACACCACACAAACGTCTCTTTTTACCATATGGCCTTTACATCAAAGTTGTGGAGAGGGAGGGGATTGACACAGGCCTCGCTGGAAATCTTAGTTGTGGTAACCAGCTGTGTATTTTTTGAAGTGGTGCCCATGCCTGGTTTTGTCATGGTTCTACTAATGCAGCTCACTCCAAAATTAGGCTTGGCAGATCGAGGCCTACTTAAGTGTGGCTTTGCCTGAAATGGCCCGCCTTGGGGTGTGTGTACGTGTGTGTCCTTCGGTAGTGTGCCACATGTAGGCTCTCGTCTTTGAGTCTTTAAAGTCCGAGAGTGTCTGGGAGGGTGAATACAAAAGCCCCTCTGTACTATAAATGGTGGAGGGCGGTGCCTCTGAGAAATGACAACATCTAAAAACAGTTACCTTTTAACCTTTCAAACAGTATGATGATAGCAGTTCTATATACAGGCCAGTAAGACACTTTACGTTGTAGTTAACCAAGACAACACATGCTGCCTTATAATAATCACAAGCAGCTGTGTTGACCAGAAGAAAAAGGAAAGATTTCCACATCACTCCTAACTTACCTTTTCGTCATTGGCAGTCACCAGTGATTTCATTCCACTCCTTAGCTTCTGCAGCTCCTGATCTAAAAAGAGAAACCCCACACTGATTATTAGTCTGTAAAGGCAGATACATTTATTTGACATTGTCATGTCAAATAAATTAGTATTTGTAGAGAAACAGTCACATAATATACATGCTAACATGAAGCACATTTTTTCCTCACTGGAGTGCCATCAAAAACTGTATTTTTAGATTCTCCCAAGCCTTTTTTAATCTACCAATCATAGCTTTAGCCATGTCAGCTTTCACATAGTTGGGCCCACAGTCTATCAACACTCCCTTTGTAACTATTACAGGCACACAGAGATTATTGCTTGGGACTGACATTGGTTTTACTGAGCAAGTACCCTAGATATGTGTTTAACTGACAAAATTGGAAGGAACAACAACATATTTGTCATAGGAAACCATATAGACAATTAAAAAGCCATAGGGATAAGAGATAGTGCATCAAATAATCTTTGGAAATGACTTGTTATAATCATAGCTGCCCCTCAGAACAGATATAAACTAAATCTAATCAAATACAGAGACATGTTTGGAGTAAAGAAATAATTGAAGGATCAAAAGTAGACATGGCCCATGGGTTTTAAATGTTTTTCATTAAGTACTGCTCCAACACTGCAACAACTGCTCAGGCTTAGGTGTTTAGCCTAATTTCCCCACAGATCTTACTGCAAATAAACGGATGCAAATATGAGTCATTAACTGCGTCACATATCAGGTTGGGTTAGTGTTCAAGAGTGACAGGCTGTTGTTGGCAGGTTGTTTGAGGCTGGGTGCCATGCTTACCTCTCTCCGGGCTCTCAGAGGATAGAAAGGGTCTGGCCAGCAGCTGAGTGTGCAAGCTCTCAATCTCAGAGTTCTTACTGAGCAGAAGCTGCTGAAGGCTGCTGATCTCTGCCTGTGGGGGCCACACAGGGAACAATCTTAGAAGGGTTATATACTGCAATCGCAAACGCTGTCTGTTTAAACATGCTTTTTAAGTTATTTCACAGTCACAAAAACAAGAAGTTAAAGTCTTAATGTCTGCACATGTCTGCACTTGAAAACCACATTTTGAAAGATCCACAACGATATTGCACCGATACATGTACATGGAACAGAAAAAATAATCACAATAGACATTGAATCTGAGAAAGGAACATGCAAAGTGTATAGTATGTTCTTTCTTGTTTTTTAAATGTTATATGAAGAAAAAAAAGCTGGTAACTTTAGGCTGCTCTATTTAGCAGTGTTTGTAATATAACTGTCAGCCTGTATGTTATGTAGGAATGGAATGTCAAAAATACACGTGTTACACGTATTTTTTTTCAAAGGGTAGAGTTAGAAACAGAAACTCACAGACGAAGGCATTTTTACATACCACATCTACATATGTGGCCAGTTATTTGGGAGTGCATTAAGATTTCCTTAAATTGTTCAAATTGTGAAATAATTGCTTACTTTTCAAATATGGGTAAACATCCAGTTGATAGTGAGGTACCGATTCATATTTGATATTTGAAAAGCTGCAGATGGTATTATACAAGGCGTGTAGGACAGAGAGTGAATACACATATACTATACAGAGATGCTGTATGAGAAAACCGATGTGATTTTGGAACATTGAACAACGTAAATCTATTCTAGTAGACCTCTACAATGGAATTATGATCAGTAGAAATGGCCATGACATGAGACCTTTAAGAAAACATTGGTGACTCGCATATAACTGGCTGGAACAGCGGATTGGAAAGCATTTAGGAAAGTTGAGCGGACAGTTAGCAGTTGAATTTGCCCACTGATGGTTTTGATGGTCTATTGCAAAGTCGAGACACAATCAAAACTCAGATTTTTGTTTACCTTTGTTGATTGGAGTTTCTTCTCAAACTGTAACTTCTGATCCTCCAGATTCTCCACTTTGTCCTTGAGAATCCTGAGCTCTTTCAGTAGGCCCTAAAACAGAACGGATATGTCAACATTTAACTAGTTTTAATATTCAGGAGATCTTAGAAAATCTGTCCATTGTTTTTCCATAACACACAATATTAAATACTAAATGAAATGCACCTATTGGTGGTGTCACACTCTGATGCATAACTGACAGATGGGATTATTTTTCACACGATTTAGGCAGGCTGCGCAGTGACATTTAGCACTGCTGGGGATATTTAGTGCGTGCTTGTTTCATTTGCATTTAAACCTCAGTATCACACACACTTTAGTGAGACAACCCATGCTGAACACAACATAAGAAGCCATGCAGGCAGGCTGTGCCTACACTTTCTTCTCCACAGTGGTTCAGCTGCCCTGAGCTACCCTCTTCCAGGGTGTGAGTGTTCCCATCAGGCCCATCTGGAGCCTCTTCTAGTTTGTTCATCCCTTCTGAGATTCGGTCACAAGACGTCCCGGGGTTTGATCCCTCGCCCCCAGTAGACTCCGCGGGGCAGGCCACAGGAGAGCTGCTCTCAGATGGGATCTCCAAAGCCTTTTTCTCCTGAATCTTGCTATTGATCTCCTCCTGAAACCTACACATCTGCTCCTGCAGCTCACTAATGAAATTCACTACTGTCTGACGGATGAAGTGGGGGGAAAATAATTGAGACATTTATTTTAGAAAGCAAGAGGAAATACCATAGATGTGTATAGATACAGTATGTTTAGATACAAGTGTGTGTTTGTTTGGGCCACACGCAGTGGGTTGTGCGTAGGTGTTCGGTTCAGGGGGTCACAGGTTCAAACCCCACTGCAGTCAGCATGTTGTTGTGTCCCTGGGCAAGACACTTCACCCCAAATTGCACCTGTGGGGATTGCCCACAGTAGTATGTAAGTCGCTTTGGATAAAAGCGTCTAACAAGTAACATGTAATGTAATGTTTGTGTGTGTTTTATATCAGTTATTTTTCCTTTCTACTCTACCTTATATTTACAAAACCTGATATTCAAAAACTCTGGAGTATGTACATTTGGGCTTGAGTCTGATTACATAAATAAGCTAGTAAACCAGTATGTCAAGCATAAATCCAAGACTGGTACTTATTTACTGACGCACTGGGCCAGTTGCCCTGAGGGGACGAGTAGGTTTGCCATCTTTTAGAGGTTATACGGACCCATGTTCCTTCAGAAAGATTGTAAACAACAGTGGAGCTATGCCTGGACTGTGGACAGAGGAAGTCTCACTTGGGGTCCAGTACAGCGGATATGACAGATGATATGGAGTGCCTGCGTGGCTAAATTTAACTGCGAGCTTACTGGCTCCACAGCAAGGAGGCTTCCGCATGTTGCGTGTGTGTGTGCCCAATGTTGCATTTGTGTGGACATGTTTGTGTTGTAGAGGCAGCACGTGGGAGGCCAATAAATAGTTCAAAGCTGATTTGTTTCCTATTCTCCTTAAGTCCAAGCAGCTGTTGTTGGGAAAGTTTGGTTTGTGAAAGCAGGATTAAGAAAAGCTGAAACACCGCCGTACAGTGTGCTGTTACCTTGGAAATACAAATAAAATCCCTCCCTATAATTGCCCAACCATATTTTAATAATATTTTTTTGAAATGCTTGTGTGAAATGTTTTTGGGAACATGTCTTCAGTTTCTTTTTTTAGACTGGCCAATGGAACCTTTACCCATAACCAAAAACACAATTGTCTTAGCTAAAGCCTACAAACATTCATATTTGGTCTGCCATCCATCAGCCAGCTCTGCTATGCAGGGACTCTTTTAACCTGAGAACAAAGGCTCTTTGACCAGCAGTGTTTTGGAAGTAACTATACATTACTGTATCCTGTCCTGCCGCTTTCCCTGCTTCCTCTTTCTCTAATTCATATGGTCACTGAATGCCTGCTGGTAACCTAACACATCGTTCTTAAGCAAATACATGATTCAGTTTAAACTGACAAAAATGTAAATCCCCTGGAGACTGTTTTTTTTCCTGTGGACTTTGCCCAGAAACAACAGAGCCAGAGACTGGGTGAATATTACCCTCCATCTATCAAGAAAGTGTTTATGAACATCCATATAATCGGCTGCTGACTATGAGGTAAGATCCATCAAAACGCCTGTCAGATTTCTGTGAGTAACTCCTTCACTCCTGGCAGAGTTCGGTATCAGTTCAGAGGACTATAAAATATAGGTTTCTGAGGATTTTAGCTGAACTAATTACTCTTCTCAAACAATCCTCAGTGAAACAAGCTATATTTTCAGTTAGAATATGAGGCATGGCGTTCACATTTACTGTACATAGTCAAGAATATGAGGTTTAATTGCTAAATTTAAACGATGGAAAGCTCTAATGTAAGAAACTTGTCCTAATAAAACTGCTTTTCAAACTTTGAAACCTTTATATGATCGAAACATTTGTAAAAAAAAAGTTCTGACGAACAACACACCCATACCTACAGGCTGTACTGCATATTAAAAGTAAAATACAACAAAGTAGGCATATTTGGCTCTCTGAGTAGCCCTACCTCTGCTTTGTGCTGCCTTTCAGCCCCATGGCCCTGTTTTCCCTCCATGTCTGCCAGCTTTAGTTTCAGGTAGGACACCTCCCCCATAAGACTCAGCTTCTGGTTCTCCAGTGACGTCCTATGCAGGAACTCCTGTCATCAACAACATACAGCAAGAGCATGAGGCAACACAAAGAGACGTACAGTTAAATACTAACATACATGAATACATAATCCCGTCAATAATACAAAACACTCAATACTTACTGAACAAAGGCAACATTAAGTATGAGGCACAGCTAGCTTCCAGTGCTGTAATGACAGTGCCCCAGACAAACCCACTGGTTTCAGATGCTGTTTGAGTGGCTAAATATACACAACCCATGACCACTATTTATAATGCCTATTTCACAGCTCAGTCAAAGTAGACCGCAGAGGGGGAGAGAGAGTGACAGAGAAAGATACCAAAAGCATGCAAAACATTCACAGAAAGAACATTAAAATAACTTTGACAGGTGCATTTTCCTGCGACTTTGAACCGCTGCCAGTCTAACCTGGTGCTAAGGGAGACTTTGGGCCTGCTATACAGTTCTGGTACTATCTGTCCCGAACAACTGTCAGCCTTGAGAGTTACACAGGCTCTGTGGGCAGATGTATTACTAATTTGGTTGATGTCAAGCAGGTGCTAAATCACTTAAAGTCTAGGAATGAGTATCGGAGAAAGGCAAACAGTACATATTGATATATCCATTTAAACTCTGGCTTTGGAACATTTCTAGGCTTCTTCTAGTGTGTACACATGGAAATATTATAGCTTTGTCACCAGGAAGAGATTTACAGCTCAGGTCCAAAGCCTCATAATGACCATGTCTCCAAGAAACCAGCCCTGGCTGCCCTTTGATACTCTGCACACATGCAGTTCACAACTCATTATAGTTAAAAGACGCAAGCCTGGCACATATACAATTAGTCATATAGGTTTAAACAGTCTGCTTTGAATTGATAATTCAGATGAGCAGCATTACAATAATGACATTATGCATAATACCTGGTTCACCTTACTCCAGTGTCTGCCTGCAGCAAGTGTATATCCTTCATGGACGCGGGTGGTTTCTAGCACCCTGTAGTTTCAGTAAATTACAGTTTCTTAAATCCATTCCATTCAGAGTCCTTCGTAGTGTTCAGCAAAGCCTCTGTTACATTTCAAGTCAAAAGCAAACAACTGAAAGTTGCACACGCACACTTCTAACTCTTGGAGTAGCACCACCCTTATTCCCTCCCATTTCTCCACCTTTTTCAGCTGTTCCTCCCTTTCTCTTAAATGCTTTTTCCTTTCCTCTGTTTTCCTCTCTCTCTTTCCCTCTCTGTTTGTATGTGTGTGCAAGCGCTTCAACGTTTGTGTACAGTATCTGCTTGTACACACATCATGGTGGTTACAGGTTGTGGGTGTGGCTAATGGTCCTGTAATCACCTGCCCAGACAGAGCAGTCTGGCCCTGCATAAACTAGAAAAACACTCTGAGACACTGCTGTGGAATGAGTCTGAGCGTCCTAAATATTTTTGGTTGTCAAGGTAATCTGCAGACAGAAACTCTGGAATCTTAAAAGGAATTTGTTCCCAGGAAGCATAACTCATCCCAAGTCAAATTATACAGCTTATGAGAGAAGATTGAATCTGCAGAACAGTCATATGTGATGGATAGATCGACAGTCTTGTTAAATGGAAGAACAATATTGATGTGAAAGCCCTGGATGCCTGCTGAGGGAAGTCAGACTTTCCTGATTTTGGTCCAGTAATACATCAAGCATTTGAAAGTCCAATGTAAGAAGTGTTTTGGTATGTGAGGCTGTACCTGCTGTAGCATCTCCTCCGTGGAGTTGAGTTTGTGCTGATGCTCCACCAGAGAGTTCTGTAGATCGCTGATTTTGACCCCCTGAGCTTCCACCTGTTCTGTCAGCACACTCACCTGTGTATTTGTGTGTGAAGACAGAAAGCAGAGATGAGGATGTTTTTTCTACACACAACTTGACAATAAAACTGTTTTTTTTTACACAATTGCAACCTATGCTTGACAAAATTCTTTAGGCATCCGATGTTCGCCTTTACCTTCTGATAGAACACATTCATATCAGCTTTTTTCATTTAATTTCTGTACTACATTTTTGTTGAAATGTTACATCTGTGACTGATTAGATAGTGTAAACGTTCACTCTAAGAAAAAATGAATGATCCTTTGTTCCTCACTCAGTGCTTGCAACACTACAGTGGCGTCAGCAAAACGCAGGTTGAATATAAATCTGCAAAGAAAGTATTAGGGCCACATCATAGCTAATCACATGCTAATAGGCCCGTCCGACCAGCCAAGTGGAGCAGATTTTCTAAAGGAATGTTATATGTGAGGCCTAAAGAAACAAACAGGGCACCTGCTCTCACGCTACAGCACATGGTGGTGCTAGCCTCAGCCTGTCTGAGATAAGTACTTGTTCAGTAGTGTCATAACTACTCACACCTACATATCTAGACAAATAAATCGTAAAAAAACAAACAAGACATTCTGGTGTTGTAACCAGAGCACCAAACCCAGCTTTACAACTGCTGATTCACCTGTGCAACTGAAATACAGCAATTACGCAACCTTTAGACTCTGACCTAGCTTTGCCCTCAGTTCCTCTACTCGTTCCTCTAACACTGTTATGTGATATGGGCACTGTTCAGAATCAGGTCCCACTCAGTGTGGTCACATGACCTCTTCTATTTGAGCAGGCTGATACCAAATGGAAATGATTCACCTCTATCAACAAATGTCCAGGCATTCTTCAGGTTTAACATTTTTTAAAGGGTTAAAATAAAAAATAAACATATTTTCTTATGTGCTTTGAACACTAAGACTGACAAAACTCACCTGCAGAATAAGGGACTCTTTGTCTCCCTCCAGACGTGATAACCGCTCCTGGTAGGACTCACTATTTCCAGTAGAATGGAGGTTTACCTTTAGAAAAAAGGTCGGCTATTAAGTTAATTAAATACCCAGTTAAATACAGGACAGTGGGTTGGATTCGGTTTCCTTCATCGAGGTGGCAGGCTGTGTACAGTACACACAGATGCACGAACACACATAATTAACTCTCTCAGTATTAACGTTGTTGTGTCAGTAGATCATGTGCGGAAAAGCCTGCAAAAGGTTTAGAGGTAGTAATCCTGCACAATCTGATCGGTGGGAAATAATTGTGTGTGAAAGCAGAGCCTAGGAACATTTTAAAGCGATCAGTTCGAAAGAGAAGCAAAGTGCAATCCAATAGTCTGAAATATCTCAGAAATCCAGGCTTTCAACCACAAGCATGGAAACATTATGCAGACCAGCTTATATCATCATGAGCCAGCAAGTGGTATGCAATAATTCAAAAACACTGTTAAGCATTTAATACACTCTTTGCCTTATGCTTTCAAAACATTTACATCTGTTTAAGTACTAATATATGTGATTGTACAACATGCTTACTTTAAGTGTTATTTCAGATATTCTTCATCATAACTTTTGTATGATTAATTGCATGTGTGTGCTGGACAGTCCCTCCTCTAAACCCTTGCCATTTTTACAAGTCCAGTGTTTGGTAATATTATCTTCTGTCTTTCTTTATATTGTAAACAGCTGCCTTCCTTTTTGCTGTGTGCTTAATAACTCTCAAACTGTTTTTAGCCAACCTCAAAAATAATCAATCCCTAAACCGATTCTCCTCCTAACTTCAAACATATATCCTGACTTTCTTTACAACTGTATAATCCTATGATAAATCTCACATGTGTTATTTTTCGTTGACACTGTCATTTTGTGTTGATGTGAGTGTGTATGTGGTTTAATGAGTTGAACAGGGCTTTTGCATTACATAGGAAATGTGATTCAATTGATAGTGTTTTTCTCTATATACTGTATAGTTTTACTATATTTATATACAATTTGAAAATATTCCAAACAGTCAAGAAAAACAACAACAATGTTGTTTCTTATGATACATCATAAGCCTCTTGGTCAAAATTGTAAATAATAATGATTAAACAGTAAATCTATGAAAACGGTTCCTCTGTGTTTTACATTAAGACAAATGTGTAACATAATGGATGCAGTGAATACTAATGCCTTCTTAATCGTAGCAGGATGGTGTGTGCTGTCCAGATGCTCGCTGTAGGTTCAAGTGGAAGGAAATTATCTCAGCTGACATGCATCTCCATTTATCTTTCACCTCAAACATTTAACCTTGTGACCAGTTTGGCAGAGAGTGCATCTATTATTTCACCCATGTTATGATCCATTTACTACCATGATATCGTTAGCTATTTCTTAACTTATATTCATTGTTTTTCTAGTCCACAAGGAGCTTACAGTTCATGTGTTGCATATCCTGCAGCACACCTCTTCAAAACATGTCCTCCTCCCAAATTAGCTACCATGGAAACCGTCATTATATCGTAAAAGCAACAACATTGCAAGACCGAAAAGAAACAACCAATATCCTTTGTGCAAACACTCGTGCAGTATACAGGTTTGAAGAGTAGACATGCAAGAGGATAATGTCTTACCTTCTTAAGCCAGGCAAAATGTTTGTAGAAGTCAATATCATACTCCATTGTGCAGGCCCATTGTACCGTAGTTCTGGCTCTTAATGTAAGATACTAAAATAATTGAGATGGTGCTCAAAAGCATCAGGGAGGATGAACAGATACAAAATCCTCAATAAGACAAACCAATTGCTCTTGACTGTGCTGCACTCTTGGTCTCACTGAATCCAACTCTAGTCCCTTTACAGAGCCTCCATACTGCAGCTTTAGTTGAGAGAGCAGAGAGGACCTCAGTCTGTGTGGTTTGGAGTCTGGGCAGCCTGAGACTTTTAGAGCTGAGGCGAATAACTCCAACTATGCCAGTTGGCTGTACTCTCTTTCTTTCTTCTCTTCACTTTTTTCTAGTTCTTTTTAACTTCCCCTTTGGCTTTTCTAATGCTTTCTCTCTGAAGCACAGTCAGTATAACTGCATCAGTATTTCTGCTGAATTGCATGGTCTCTCACCTTTTCTCTCCTCCCTTTCCTTTCTCGTACCTCTGTCTGTCTCTATCCCTGTCTCGCTCCGTCTGAAGTACCTCTCGGTCGAGATAATTTTGCGGGGCTTCCTAAAGGGGCACAGAGGAGAGGAAACGTTCTGCAACACATGCTTGTCAGATGTGGTGCAGAGCAAGATGTCAGTAAAGACCACGCAGAAGGGGAGAAGGAGGAGGAGGTGGAGGAGACTGAAAGGGAATGCAAGTGAAAAGTTGAAAATATATTGAAGTTGAGTAGAGTCGACGAGGGTATACTGCTGGTTGATTACAAACATGAGACAAACAAACAACTGTTGCAGAAAAAAGAGGATAGGAGTAGTGCAGGGGGTATAGGAACAAAGGAAATCAGGGAGTGAAAGGGGGAGTGACTGCTTTTACTTTAAACAGGAGCTCTGGATTTCATTACCGGTGCAGTTTGCAATATCTCCAGCTTCCGCTAACTATGCAGACAGGAAAACAGCCGCCAGATGTTGATGGCCAGGATCAAAGACCACCATATCACACAACTAATAAAACCCATGGACTGATGCAGTAGTAAAATTATACACTATATATATATATATATATATATATATATATATATATATATAGCCGATATGCCTTTGCTTTTATGACTTTGCAATTCTCTAACAGGGTTGCCAAACGTAGAGCCTGAAGGCCAAAGTTGGACCACCATAAGGTTCAATTTTGTCTAACAGATTCTTGTGGGAAAAATAAATGATGAAATAACAATATATGTATGCTATATACTAGAATAACACTTTGCAAGACGTTTGGTGGGCTAAAAATAGAAGTGTGAGGCAGAGACAGGCAAACAGACAAAAGGCATTTCAGATTATGTAACTCAGGATCCTAGTACAAAACAATAAATGGTGTTGGCACGCGCCTCACCATAAGCTTTTCCTCTAATGCGGCTTTCACACCAGCGCTTTTCAGTTTCTAGCTCCGAGCGGGAGCTTTTCTGGTTCAGCTCCGGTTTCGGTTTCCCTTTTCAGCTCCCGCTCTGTTCACACCACCCACTGGCGCCCCAGAGCTGCCCCTGCTGCGTCATGACGTCACCGTTTACATAGTGGAGCAGATAAGTGTGATTTTTTGGCAGAATCGTTCAAATGGTGATATAAGCATGAAATTTGGTAGGAACGTTCCTTTAGGATCACTCTGCAAGAAAAAAGTGCTAGCCACGTCGATTTTCAACATGGCGGCCATTTTTTCCAAGATGGCCGCCAGGGTATGAAAAAAACAACTTTTAACCATAGAAATCGCCAGAGATGTTGGATTTATTTCATCTTGGTGTCGATTTATAGGTTTTTGACCTTGCTAGAGCTGATTCCTGAATGTATTGATCGATTTCTTGAACCAATAAATCAATTTTAGGACTTGTGTAACAATAAAGAAGTCAAATGACAACTATTGTGCAGGCTTCGAATACAAGTAAATTGGTTCTCGTTATAGACGGGGAAGGTTAGAATTGCCCCTCCAAAGGACTGCTAATGCCGGGGTGGCAAAGAGGATGAGCTCTCTTTGCCTACTAAATGCCCCAAATGGCAAGCGAAACAAAGCCTCTGGCAGTCAAGCTCCAACCCTAGCCTTCTCGTGGCGGGGGTGTTTCCACAAATAGTGGTGGTGCGAAAGGCGAGTCTCTGGCGCCTTTAAACCAGACAGCTCTGTGCAGATGAAGCTCATTAGCCAGGTAAAGGCAATTCATCTAGGAGATGGAAAACTCCGAAATAAAACCACTTGCGACCGAAATGCAGCCACAAGGATATATAGGACCCAGACATCACAGTGTAACCAGCGATGATGGTGGACACCAGCCAATATCAACTAAACACAGAAAAAGAGTGTATGTCATGCAATACCAGGGCACACTGGTGGCATACACTGCTGTGCAACTCAGCATGGGGTTCAATGTCAGCTAAACCGTGGGTTTAGTATCCCAAATGCTATCTAATGAACCCCTCAGATGTTAGATAGCCGCACCTGAACCGACAGGATGTGCCAGCGCGGGAGAGCCGAGCCAAGGACAACGGGGGTTTTACATGTAGTTATCTGGATGGTGTACAGATCGCACGGGATTTAAATGACATTGGATGAACGATCGGGCTAGGTGTAGGGCAAGTGCATGAACCTAGCTGTATCCCATACATCAATTTGCACTAACGCAAGGTGGTAAAAGGATGAACCCTCGACCTTGCCATTCTTAGTCACAAATTATGGATACTCAATCCACGAACTTGTGTCTGCCATAGGACCAGAGAAAACGAGTGGGATGCATGCCTTCACCGGTTGTGATGTTGTATCATCTTTCAATGGCAAAGGGAAAAAGACAGCATGGCAGACATGGAATGTATGCAATGAAGCATCAGTCATCTTCACGAAACTCAGTCAGTGCCCATCAAAGATTGAGGAATCTGATCTACAAATCCTGGAGAAATTTGTGGTCCTGATGTATGACAGATCAAGTTCAGTTGCGTCTGTGAATGAGGCGAGGCTTGCTCTCTTTGCACGAAAGCAGAGGTCATATGATTTAATTCCACCAACACAAGGAGCACTCAAGGAACATGCCAAGCGAGCTGCATATGAAGCAGGACACATTTGGAGCCAGGCCAACACACTCTCACTCCCTAAGCGTCCAATAGCGACGTTTGGTCAGTGTCCGTGGCGTCCAATTGTGACGCTCCTAGGCTCCTTCAGCGTCATAAAGGGACGCACAATAGCTTTCAACTTTGATTGCACATGTATTCCCATCTGCGGCGGGATTTGACGCTCATGGAAGCACGGCATTCGTTTGTGTCAGCTGCCCTTAAAGGCAATGTGAGCGTCCATTCCCATTGGATAACGGAGAATTTTACACCCGGAAGTAAGTACTCCTCTTACTGTCGATTGGTTTTACAGTGATATCTGCACTACTCATCGACTAAAAAACACCAGATTATCCTTGTTAATTACACAACATTGATTGGTTTAAATTGTGTACAATGCTTTTGTATTTTTCCCCTTCGATTCGGAGAAACAAATATGTTTTCTGAGTAAAGGATGGCAGAAGACACTACACTACCCAGAATCCCCAGCTATCGTTTGGCCTACACCATGTGCTCTGTTTGACAAAACCCGTTTTTTTCACCATTCATTCCGATGGCTGGCGTCTATGTCACGTGATCTTCAAATGTCTCCCTGCAGAAAAAGAAAACATGGCCGAACTGCGTTTTATTCTAAGTGTAAAATGCCTATTTTAAAGTTAGTTTGGCCATTAAAATGCGTTTTG
This sequence comes from Chionodraco myersi, assembly GCA_009756435.1. NCBI lineage: Eukaryota > Metazoa > Chordata > Actinopteri > Perciformes > Channichthyidae > Chionodraco > Chionodraco myersi. Next base: position 17,241 of record RQJG01062730.1, read on the forward strand.
ATGTCATTTGATGCGAGAAATATGAGTTGTTATTTCTGATTATGTGTGCAGTGGATGTACATGATCTTTAGTTTGCTAGTTATTACGAAGATTACTTCAGGAAATCGCGACGTTTTCATTGTTACCAAGGTGGTTGCTAGGGACGCTGCTATCGATATTATTTCTGTTATGTTGTGTAACTGTTTAATGGTGTTATCTTTATTGCTACCCCCTTCCCGTCAATGTATAGTGTTGGTCCACAGCCTAAACATATTAGTTTAACAAAATCCGCATCTAAAGATAGCCTACGTTATTTCCCCCCTGTGCAATTCCAGTCTCACATCTCAGAGCACACCGTCATTAACAACAAATACCGGAAACAGACCGAAATAATAATAATACCTTATTCCGAGTGTGCGTGCTTTTCTCTTTGAAAGTCATCACATAACGGCATTGTAATACACGGTTCGGCTGCATTACATATTACATATCTGCCGTAGTTCTGTATTTATAGAGCCCTGATGAGAAGACTTCTAGACAAACATGAGGAACTGAAAAACGTGACGTGGATCATAAATATATCAGCCATTAAACAACATCTTACATTTCTTTTCACACAATACGTCTCCTTGCAGTATCAACACTAATTCGGTTGACTTTTATATTTGATCCAATTGGTAGATAGGCTGTATTAACACCATAAAGGTGCCACAGCTGATATCAAGGGACACCTGGTGGTTAAGCATGTTATTGAATTTCATATTTTTATTATTAGATTATTAATAGGATCCCTATAAAGTATATTCATTAACTGCGTTATTCTCTGACTAATAGTAATTAAGACTGTATGTAATTGCACTATTTTGACATTCCCGTTCAGTTGTCAAGTTTCTAAGGTTATATTGACATATCATATAGGCCTACACAACTGTGGTGTAGTGCTGCACTGAATGAAAAACTTGGGTTGCAGGTTCCTCACTAGTGCATTACAAGACATCTATCAATATTTGTGCATACCTCCAGCAATGTTAACTATGTTGAAGCACTTATTTTAACTGATATTATACATAATGTATTATACTCTTATAGATGTATGTAGATATTTCATCTCTGGCCTTGTCAGGTATTGAACAATCAATAAATAAAGAACACAGAATTGTTGAATATAAAACACAGAATTTGGGTGATTATACTAAATGATTTTCAAATAAACACCACTGCATATTTAACTGTTACACATGCTGATGTAACGCAAATGTTCCAACTTGGGATCAATAAAGTATATCTTATCTTAACCTGATCGATGGCTACTGCCATATTTGCACAATGGCCTCTGAACCTTGACAAGTGCCATGTTTCAGGCTTATACAATTAAGTAATGTAATGTTATCCAGGCGTCACAAAACATAAGACCCAGCTGTAAATAAAGCTCTTCTGACCTTAGCTGGCATGTGGGTATATATATTAATACTGCCCATAATGGGCACAAGCAATTTTCACCCATTTATTAATTATATGTTGTAAATGTGAGTGTTTCCTGTCCCCTAAACCTCCAGGGATGTACACAGTTTAATACTGGCAACTTCTTATTATGGGAAATACGAAAAACGTCTTTTAAAACTACAACTCCCAGTAGAGACGTGCCATAGAGAACATGTTGCGAAACAGAATAGCCAGCATGTGTAGTTCTGGGGACGGGGTGGGGGAGGGGGGACGCGGTGGACCCGTTCAAATCCAGTTTTGGACAGTCTGCCGTGGTTCCATCCCATTTCAAGTGCTGGTCGAGAATCGGCTTAACCCTCGGAGCACACTCTCCAATCACAGAGCTTGAGGACTATCACGGGGTTTGTCAAGAGCACATGGTGTAGTCCAAACGATAGCTGGGGATTCTGGGTAGTGTAGTGTCTTCTGCCATCCTTTACTCCTGGGAATGGACGCTCACATTACCGTTAAGGGCAGCCGACATAAACGAATGCCGTGCTTCCATGAGCGTCAAATCCCGGACGCAAGATAGAATACAGCAATCAGTTGTGAAAGCGATTTGCGTCTCTTTTATGACGCTGAAGAGCCTAGGAGCGTCACATTGCGACGCCACGGACACTGACCAAACGTCGCTATGGACGCTTAGGGAGTGAGAGTGTGTTGTCCCAGAAGCTATGTCTTGCGCTCCAATCCGAGCCGCTGGAACTCCTGTTGAAAGAGGATATTTCCAGGGTTCCTCAAAGGGAGGAAAATCAGGGGTTTTCACTCCCGTTATTTTTCTAATCCCGAAAAACACTGGGGCAATGAGACATCCTCGATCTGTCAGTATTCCACATGCTGACGATCAAACAGGTGCTGGAATGTGTTCACCAGGACGACTGGTTCACTTCCACCTGAAGGATGCATACTTCCACGTATACCCCTCATCCCGAAACGCAGGAAAGTCCTGCGTTTCTCATTTCAGGGAATATCAGACCAGACAATCGTCTGCCGTTCGGATATTTCCTGACCCTGAGAAACTGACAGCTCTCCTCCGGCATGTCACAACCCACACAGCCCTCTCCGTGATGCAGCTGCTCGGCGTTGGCGTAAGCTGGTCACGTGATGATCCCCCGGGGTCTCTTCCAACAGGGGGACACTAGAGGTGGTTCATTTGCTGCAGAAGCCTGCTGTTTTTAACCTATTGGTTTATAAACTGCAGCGCTCGCGGCATTCCTCTGTCCCAGATATTCCTCCGACACACGGTCATAATAAATCCACGAGCACTGTTATAACGCCTCGTGTGGACAGCATACACACACCTCTCATCCTCTGGGCGTGTACACGCCGCATGGTGAGAGACGGAGTGAAATGCAGCGTGTGGAAACTCCCTCGCAGCCCTTTTGCCTAAAAGTGCACAGACAACAGGCCATGGCTATGGAAGCAGCCTACCTCAATCGCCAGGGAGGAGTACGATCTGCGCAGCTTCTGAACGCAGCCAGGCGGCTGCTGTTCTGGGCGCGCACACACACGTTGCTCTCCATCAGAGCAATGTATATTCCCGGCAAATTTAACCGAGGGGCTCGCAGAACGCAGCAGCCGTTGTATGCGAGGAGTATTGAGACTCAGACCTGTGTCACGCACACTGGCGCCTCAGTGGGATTTGGCTTGGTGTTACGCGCACTAAAGCAAAGCCCCATTTGAACCTGATCAGGTTCCCCGTTAATCCAATGTCTCTTGTCACTTTAAAATGATTACTGATAATCAATCCTTTCATTCACGGCAGAAGAGTAGGTCCAACGATTAACAGTCTGTGGCTTCAGCTGCGGGAGATGCAGTATACGCATAGCTCCCCCTCTGCAGGCGTAACATCGTAACTGCCACTCGATTCGATTGGCTCTAACGATTCAAAAAAGGTGTCAATCACACAAATCGACCAATGGGTTCCAGAGATAGGATCTTGCGTAAGTATAAATAAAGGCAGAATTGTTACGGTGTGTGAAGCAGGTAGGACCCAAATGCAGATTAACGTGAAAATTCCTTTATTTCAAGACGAACCGACAAAGACAGACAGAAAAACCAGAACTTAAATACACACAAGACTAATCACACAAACAAGACACAGGTGAGGAGGGAGGAGAAAACACAGGGGCCACAGGTGAACACAATCGGGTAATCAGACACACCAGGGAAACTAACGACAGGGAACCACAGACAGATCTAAACAAGACAAAACACAACGCAGACAGAAAACCACAGACAGATCTAGACAAGACAAAACAACAACACAGACAGATCTTAACAGTACCCCCCCTCAAGGGACGGATCCCAGACAGGACAAGGAGTTGGCAGGACTCCCGGCAGGAGAGTAGACGGCGGGACCTCCAATGGGACAAGGACAAAGGGTTGCAGGACCCCCGGCAGGAGAGTAGTCGGCGGGACTCCAACGAGGGACAGGACAAAGGAGCTGGCAGGGCCCCCGCAGGAGAGTAGACGGGACCCTCCAATCGGGACAGACATACGATGGGAGACCCCCGGCAAGAGGAGTAGTCACCGGGCCTCCAAACGTAACAGACATGAGTTGGCAGGACCCCCAGCGAAACCTGCAAACGGACAGGACATTGGGGTAGGGACTTGAACGTGACTCAGAGGGAACTAGAGAGAACGCAGAGGGACTAGAGGAAGACAGAGGAGGAAACTAGAGCGAGAACTAGAGAAGGAACTCGAGAGGGACTTGAGAGGCGGAACTAGAGAGGGGACTCGGAGGAGACTAGAGGAGACTAGAGCAGAGACTAAAGAGACTAAAGAGGGAACTCGAGAGGGGAACTCGAGAGGGGACTCGAGAGTGACAGAGAGGACTGAGTAGGATAGAGATGGAACCTCGAGAGGAGTGACCGAGAAGGACTCGAAGAAGGACTCGAGAGGGACTGAGAGGGGACGGAAGGAATTCGAGAGGGAACTGAGATGACGGACTAGAGAAGTACCTGGGAAGACTAGGGAAGGACTTGGGAACGGGATAGAGGAGACTAGAAGAAGGGGCTCGGAAGGACCAGAGGAGGACTAAGGGAGGGCTCGGAAGGACCAGAGAGGTGACTGGAGAAGGACTAGAGAAGGGACTAGAGTTGATACTTGAGAAGTGACTAGAGAAGTGACTAGAGGTGGGACTGGAGAAGGGACTAGAGAAGGGACTAGGAAAGTGACCTGAGGAGGGACTAGGGAAGGGACTATGGCTGCTGGGGCCAGAACTGGGGCTGTAACCATGGCTGCTGGGGCCAGAACTGGGGCTGTAACCATGGTTGCTGAGGCCGGAACCAGGGCCGGAACCATGGCCGCTGGGGCCGGAACCATGGCTGCTGGGACCGGCACTGGAGCCGGAGCCGCTGGAGTACGGGCTGGAATCCTGGCCTTGCATCTTCCAGAGACCTTTTGGAGGCTCCGTGGACCTCCAAACGCCAGACGGGTTCCTGAGAAAAGGTCTGAGGTTGGAACTGGAGCCGCTGGAACCGGAACAGAGGCCTGGACCATGGCTGCGTGGGCCAGGTAATCGAGCAAGGAAACATAGCTCTGCGGGCCGGTACTGGTGCATGGATCCATGGCTGTGGAAACCGGAACTGAAGCCGGGATCATGGCTGTTGGAGCACGGGCTGGAATCCTGGCCCTGCGTCTCCTCGAGGCTTTTTGGAGACTCTGTGGACCTTCAACAGGACAGTAGTCGGATCCCAGGAAAGGGTTATAAGCTTGTGACAATTCTTCAGGGCTACTTGTAAAGGTTTGTAGCCACTCAGGCAACAAGTTCCTGAGCCAGGGCTTGCGAGCAACCTCCCGGCGTGCCTCCTTCAAAGCAGCCTCTTTACCCCGTCTAGATGAGGCGTTCTTCCAGGTGTAAACAATGTACTCCAGAGAGTACCCAAGACATTCCGCCTGTGGGGCCAAAACATTAAAATCTGCTGAGTCCAAATGTGGTCGGTTCATTCTGTTACGAATGGGTGAAGCAGGTAGGACTCAAATGCAGAATAGCGAAAAGCAAGCTTTATTAAATAATAAAGCTGTGGCAAAAACAAGGCAGAATCCAAAATATCCAAAGCAGCACAAGGAACACAGACCGTGGAATAACATGGAGGGGAAACAATGAACCGACATGGAACACAGGGGAAGACTAGACTAAATACACAGAAGGGTAATCACAGAACAAGACACAGCTGGGCAGGGGAGGGAGAAACACAAGGGCAACAGGTGAACACAATGAGACGATCAGACACACCAGGGAAACTAATGACAGGGAGGAGGACCAGACAAAACACAAGCAGGAAGACAAAACACTGAATGAACAGACTTACAAAACCCATAACCAAGGGGCCTTATGCTACGAACTGGTTCAACCTAACCTGGATATGTTTGAGTTAGCTGGTTGGCCTAATCCAAAACATACGCGCTCTCGCTAAACTGTACTACGACGCTGGTTATCAAGTGGATCGCTCAAGCCAGCCGTGTCCTATCTAGTTAGGTGCGCGTTCACATGAAAGGGGTGGTATCTGGAGCATTCGACCAATCACAGACATGGAGAAGCGTACTGACAGCGCAGCGTCATACTTCCTGAATGAAAAGTGAACTTTAATACTAGTCAAAAATGAAGAAGTTAAACTTTAAACATCCATGAATTAAACACTTGATCCAGGATAAAAGCCACAGAGCTGCACCTGCAAGGTGAATACAGCTGGGAACAGAACAAGTGTTTGAATGCGTACATTAACAGGTTTATGATATCACTGCCCCGTCTAAAACACGATCTGACTTTAATTACATTTGTCTCGAGTGTTTCGTCAACTTAATGTGTTGCTTAAAATAATACTTCTGCATCCAGTATGTGACGCTGTGAGTGTTGCACGGCCAGATACGGCTCAACTGACTCAGATAAGGAGATATATGATACATTATGAAGTGATATGCCGCGGACTGTACTTAATGTTACTCTGATCCGGTTACTTATGTTGTGGCAGATATTTAATTAAGCTTTCTTAACGCTAATGTTATAATAGTCAGATTGCTCTGAAAGATGGAGTGAATTATTCTATAATGTTCACGTTCACAAGTCCGTGATTTTGCCGGCCGGTCTTTCTTGCGACGGCAGTTTTTTCTGTATTTCCTTTCTCCTGTAATAT